>JARYGA010005577.1:0-47621 GCA_030545235.1 Helianthus tuberosus
GGGACTAAAATCGTTGGGGGGGGGGTATGTTGTAAATATTTCCCAACTAGAAAGTAAGTATTAGAATGATATGTTTAGTTGGTAACTTTTAGCGGGTGTTATGGCATACGGGGATCATGACAAGCCATGAATAATAAAATAACGTGTTTGACAAATATTTGGTGTCCCGGGTAATGTCCGGTTGTTCGGTCGGATACTGTTCCGTTAAAGTGTTTAATTGTACCGTAAAGTGTCTTATTTATATATTTTTGTAACGAAATACATTCCTAACACATAGGAAAATATACCGGACCATTTAGTGACTTTTCTGTATACTACCAGTATGTTAACATGCTCATGTAAGTATAACTCAGTAATCAGAGAGTAGTTAAATATTTCAACACAGTCACCAAGCACTTAAATTATTATTAAATAAATTGTACGGAATACATGTAAATTGAGGGTTGTCACATTCTCCCCCTGTTAAGAGAATTTCGTCCCGAAATTTAGCGCGTGGTTACTGAGGAAGCTAGTTAAGTTGCGTTGTTTTCCTGATTTTCCTGGGGTGTCACATCATCCCCCCGTTGATTTGGAATTTCGTCCCGAAATTCTGCAGTAGCTTCAGCCTCAGTAGTGGTTGCGTTTTTCTTAAACAGTTGGGGATACTTGAGTTTCATTTGGTCTTCTCGTTCCCAGGTATACTCTGGGCCACGACGAGCATTCCAACGAACTCGAACCAGAGGTATCCTGGTATGCTTGAGGATCTTAACATCTTGATCCGTAATCTCTACTGGTTCCTCGACGAATCGCAACTGGTCGTCGATAGTGAGTTCCTTCAGAGGAACTATGAGGGTCTCATCTGACAGACACTTCTTCAGATTCGACACATGGAAAACATTGTGAACTCCGCTGAGTTCTTCAGGTAGATTCAATCTGTAGGCGACTTTGCCAATTTTCTCAATGACTTCGAATGGTCCGACATAACGCGGATTGAGTTTACCTCGTTTTCCAAAGCGAACTACACCTTTCCAAGGTGAGACTTTGAGTAGCACTCGATCCCCAACCTGGAGCTCGAGTGGTTTTCTTCCCTTATCAGCATAGCTTTTCTGACGGTCACGAGCTGCCGCCATTCGCTGTCGTATCTGAGCAATTCTCTCGGTGGTATCTACCACAAGTTCTGGGCCAGTGATTTGGCTGTCACCAACTTCTGCCCAACAGAGAGGTGATTGGCATTTGCGTCTGTACAATGCCTCGAACGGAGCGGCCTGGATGCTGGTGTGGTAGTTGTTGTTATACAAAAATTCCACTAGCGGGAGGTGCTTTTCCCAGCCATTACCAAAATCGATTACACATGCCCTAAGCATGTCTTCAAGGGTCTGGATGGTGCGTTCAGATTGCCCATCCGTCTGTGGGTGATAAGTGGTGCTCATATCCAAACGTGAGCCAAAAGACTTGTGCATGGCTTGCCACAGTTCAGAAGTAAAACGCGCGTCACAATCAGAAATGATGGAGGTTGGCACTCCGTGCCTTGATACCACTTCCTTTAGGTAAATGTCTGCAAGCGTAGAAAACTTATCCGTTTCTTTGACAGCCAGAAAATGTGCAGACTTGGTCAGTCGATCTACGATCACCCAAATGGTATCGTTTCCGCGTTGAGATCTAGGCAGACCAGTAACGAAATCCATGGAAATTTGCTCCCATTTCCATTTAGGTATCTCTGGTTGTTGAAGTAGGCCTGATGGTTTCTGATATTCAGACTTGACTCTAGCACAAGTCAAGCACTTACTGACGTAGGTTGCTATGTGAGCTTTCATGCCAGGCCACCAATACGTAGTCTTGAGGTCATGGTACATTTTATCCGAACCAGGATGTACCGAATAACGAGACTTATGTGTTTCATCCATCACAAGCTCGCGTAAGTTTCCATAAAGTGGAACCCAGATGCGTCCGTTAACATAGTGGGCACCGTCTTTCTTTTGTTCTAGCCGCTGCCTCGATCCTCATAGGGAATCAGCCCTAACGTTTTCTGCTTTCAATGCTTCGACCTGAGCATCTCGTATCTGGGCAGGAAGACTAGATTGGATGGTAAGCTGTAATGCACGTACACGCTTAGGTATAGTATCCTTTCGACTGAGGGCGTTGGCCACAACATTGGCCTTGCCTGGATGGTACTTGATCGCGCATTCATAATCATTTAAGAGCTCGACCCATCGGCGTTGTCGCATGTTTAACTCCTTTTGCTTGAAGATATGCTCGAGACTCCTGTGATCGGTGTAAATGGTGCACTTGGTACCGTACAGGTAATGTCTCCATATCTTAAGCGCGAAAACAACTGCTCCCAATTCCAAGTCGTGCATAGTGTAATTCCTTTCGTGAACTTTGAGTTGGCGCGATGCGTAGGCAATGACCTTGTCACGTTGCATCAATACGCAACCAAGTCCTTGGATGGAAGCGTCGTAGTAAACCACGAAATCATCTGTGCCTTCAGGCAATGAGAGGATAGGCGCGCTACAAAGTCTATCCTTTAGGTGTTGAAAAGCGGACTCCTGTGCATCACCCCAACGATAGATGACACCCTTCTGAGTCAGTGAAGTGAGAGGTTGCGCAATCCTTGAGAAATCCTTGATAAACCTTCTGTAGTATCCTGCCAAACCCAAGAATTGGCGTATTTCTGTTGGTGTTCGGGGTGCAGGCCAGTTCTTGATCGGTTCAACCTTAGATGGATCCACATGAATTCCATCCTTGTTTACCACATGGCCTAGAAAGTGGACTTCGCGAAGCCAGAAG
Organism: Helianthus tuberosus; assembly: GCA_030545235.1. NCBI lineage: Eukaryota > Viridiplantae > Streptophyta > Magnoliopsida > Asterales > Asteraceae > Helianthus > Helianthus tuberosus. The sequence goes on from JARYGA010005577.1 coordinate 2,767, forward strand.
TCACATTTCGAAAACTTGGCATACAACTGCTCCTTTCGAAGAAGTTCAAGCATAAGTCGCAGATGCTGCTCGTGTTCCTCCTGACTCTTAGAATAGATCATGATATCGTCGATGAACACAATAATGAACTTATCCAGGTAAGGTTTGCATACTCGGTTCATGAGATCCATGAAGACCGCTGGTGCATTCGTCAGCCCGAATGGCATAACCAGAAACTCGTAATGGCCGTAACGAGTTCTGAATGCTGTTTTGGAGACGTCCTCATCTCGGACCCTCAGCTGATGGTATCCCGATCTCAAGTCAATCTTGGAGTAATGGCTCGACCCTTGCAACTGGTCGAACAAGTCGTCTATACGTGGAAGAGGATAACGATTCTTCATAGTCACCTTGTTAAGTTCACGATAGTCAATACACATTCTGAAAGTACCATCTTTCTTCTTCACGAATAATACTGGAGCTCCCCAGGGCGAAGAGCTAGGATGTATAAAACCCTTTTCCAAGAGTTCTTGTAGTTGTGTGGACAGTTCTTCAAGTTCTGATGGAGCTAGACGATATGGTGCTCGAGCTACTGGCACTGCTCCAGGAGCTAGCTCGATTTGAAATTCAACTTGGCGGTGAGGCGGAAGACCAGGTAATTCCTCAGGAAGTACCTCGGGAAAATCGCGTACTATAGGAATGCCTTCAATTCTCTTCTCTTCCGTGGATGTGTCAGTAACGAGTGCCAGAATGGCAGTGTGGCCCTTTCGCAAACATTTCTGGGCCTTAAGGAAAGAGATGATGCCCTCGACAGCACCACTCTTGTCGCCACGAATCATGAGAGGTTCTTCACCAGAACGAGGAATGCGGACGATTTTCTCCTTGCAAACAATCTCCGCTTGATGATGAGATAGCCAATCCATCCCAATAACGACGTCGAAACTACCAAGTGTGATAGGAACAAGATCGATAGGGAAAGTCTGACCAGCTAAGACGAGGTTACAACCTTTAACTACGTGTGTGGCTTCAAGACTTTTACCATTTGCTAGCTCTACCGCGTGTTTGGTGTTCAAAAGTGTTGGAGTGCGCTTAAGCATTTGGCTAATTTTTAAGGACACATAACTAGTATCGGCACCCGAATCGAATAAAACAGTAACAAAGAAGTCATCCAGAAGAAACTTACCCATGACAACGTCGGGATCGTTCCTTGCGTCAGCCTGACCAATCACGAAGGTGCGACCTTTGCCGTTATTGTTACCCCCGTTTTTGCCTCCATTGTTGTTCTCATTTCCTTGGTTGTTGTTCTGATTCTGATTCAGCTGAGGACAGTGCCTCTTGAAGTGACCCTCAGCACCGCACTGGAAGCATCCCTTATTACCTTGCTGGTGTTGCTGTTGGTTTTGGGGAGTTTGTGGCCGCTGTTGTCGGTTCTGCTTCGCAGGACGTAAGCTTCGGCAATCTTTGGCTTCATGTCCTAACTTGCTACATCTCTGACAACGACCCTTGTTGCACGGCCTGCTGTGGTGCAAACTACATCGATTGCACTTTGGGTGATTTCCCCTGTATCTACCCTGACCTTGATTTCCAAAAGGCTGCTGACTGGGGTTCCTGTGTTCATCTGTCTTTCGCTGCTGGGACTGAGACTGAACTGGAGTAGAACCCTCGCCCGAATTTCCATCCCACTTGCGCTTGTTGTTACTGGGAGCATCAGTAGTAGTAGCGTTAATACGCTTGGGCAGCTTGCCCTCTTCCACCGCCTGATCGGTGAGCTGGTGTGCCAAACGAATGACTTGCTGGATTGTGGGAAGGTTGGCTGCACTTACAGACCCTTGGATTTCCGGGACTAAGCCTCTGAGGTATAGCTTGATTAGCCTAGATATGGGTTGTGACATGTTAGGACATAAGGCAGCCAAGTCGTTGGACCTCTTTGTGTATGCCTCAATCTCTGATCCTTCCATCTTCAAACCATAATACTCTATCTCAAGTTTCAGTATGTCGTCCAGGTGGCAGAACTCTTCCTTAATCCAATCCTTGAAGTCGCTCCAGAGGGTGGCATTCGCGTCTGCCAACCCGAGCATCTGAACCTGTGCGTTCCACCATGAATACGCTTTCCCTTGCAACATGCCAGTAGCGTACTCTACTCGTTTGTTGGTAGGGCTTTCACTCTCTTCGAATGTAAATTCGATTCTTCGGATCCAGTGTAGAAGGCCGATTGTCCCTTCAGTGCCGTCGAAAGTGGGAGGTTTGCATTCCAGGAACGCCTTGAAGGTGCCCATGCGTGTTTGAAGGTGCATGGGTTGACTCCCTGTTTGGGTTGCTAAGGCTTCAGCAATCCGTTCGTTAATCAAGGTCGTCAGCTGACCCTGGGTCATGTCGAGACGTCCACTCATGATCTTCATATAGAAGGAACACACGTAAGAAGGTGTCGCAAGGTGCGTAAGTGTGGGATGACAGAAGAGAGTAAGCACACAAGGTTCAAATAGCAGTTATTATACTAGCTAATGCATACTATGATCAAATGTGCTACTAGCAGGTAGGTAATACAAACATAAACCATATTACCTATAATGTCGAGTCTTGCACGTGGAGCGAAGCGTCGTTGTGGATCGTTGAGCACTGTACAGGTTATAGTCTGGTTTTAACAAAAACTTTTTCCCCGTATTAAAACCAAGTTCACTATAACCAATGGCTCTGATACCAATCTGTCACACCCCCAAAATCCACCATGCGGAGTACCACCGCTTGGAGGCGTGACGTAACCAGGATCAAGCCACCAATCATATTGAACAAGCATGTAAGTAGTTTGTAAAATTCAACACAATACAATTGGTGTCTAAACAAAACATAGTTTAAGTTACAAGCGGAAGCATAGAGTTTAAAACCAAATCATAAGTTTAAACGTTTCAAATGTTTAGCATGGTACACAGTTGTCCATGTCCCACAACGACTCTTCCCACTCCGATGCAAGCTCCATAGATTCCTAACGACCTGCAAGGCATGTAACCACGAGTCAACAACAAAGTTGAGTGAATTCACAGTTGGTTGTTTAGTTATAGTGTTCATGAATTATTTGTTCATTTCGTAAACCAAGTATCTTAGTTATCTGTATCGCGGTTTCCCAAACATGTTTGCGATGATTAGTGGCCGGATCGCGGTTTCTAAAACATGTGTGCGATGATTAGTGGCCGTATCGCGGTTTCCCAAACATCTGTGCGAAGATTAGTGGGGGCTTCCCATGTGTCGACTAGTCGTGTTTGTACGTGCCCTTCTTGATCCAAGGACCGTAGCGAGTGTGAGTGTACGCAGGTTTTACGTACGTGCCCTTCAATCCGAGGACGGTGAAAAGTAGTTTAATAGTAATGATAGTACGAGTAGTTATTCAATCCCATTCCCAACCCACCGGGAATCCCATGCCTTAGGAGTGTGAACTCACCTCGGTTGCTCGGTTTGACTCTCAAAAGTAGCTAACAGTCAAGGTCGGTCAATCACGTCCTAATAAGGTACGGATAACAATCAGTTTCGCATGCATAACACGTATCCTACGTATGGTTTATTTGCACATTACTTCGTCCACATAACAGGTACACACTTTAACGATTTATGCTCATATAAACTTCCCATCCATTCCCCACTCAAAATCAAACATACGATAATGCACATAACATATATAACATGTTAGATCATTCACAGATAGCATACTCGACATTTAGACACGCGAGTCACAACTTATGTCTTTTCAGCATTTATATTCAAAACCGGCTGTTTTCGGACATTTTAATAAAATAGTTAAATTATTCCAAAAATTCCCAAATTTTTATAGGATGTCTTAAACGTTCCATATTTTATTGTGTAAAAATATCGGGGTCCGGTTCACTACCAATATTTTATAAAAATTCATATTCCGGACTGAACTCAGATTTATGTATTTCTGACCACAGTCCACGGAAGAATTTATTAAAAATTCATCGAGTGTCCGATTTACGAAATTCCAGTGGGGTAATTACAAATGCATCGGTTTCCATCTACTGTAGAAGTTTCACAAAACTCTGGTTACAACAGAAAATACAACACTCATTTATTGCTGTAAAAACTCAGCCTAAGCTGCTGTTACGAATCGGTTCTTTAAAAATAGTAAACGACCTCAAAAAATCACGATTCCAGTGCCATTTGTTCAGATATTCAAAATTACACAATTTAGACTCCAGAAATTCAGTTTCTCGATTAAAAACGAACCAGTTACAGCCTGTTGAAGGGGCTGGAAAATCTCAATCAGCAAGCTGTTTTTATTGTAGAAGTTACTAAAAACGCATCAACAAAGGTCCTAACCATGGTTTATCGATGATTTAATGTTCAAACACCATGCATGCATTTACCAAACTCAAACCAACCAGATTTCAACTTCAAACAAACTTTTTATCTATGGTTTCTATGCAGAATTTCAAGTTCATCTTTTTAGTGTTTTAGCATTAGTGTGCCATGAACATTTAAACAAATCATAACAAGAACAAGATGGAACAAAGGTGTGAAGGGACTCACTACTAGCACAAGGCTAGGGTAACAATCTTAGGGCAAAGATGATGGAGATGGTGGTGCTAGAGACTTGAACAAAGCTTCCTTGTGAATCCTTCAACTTGTAACTACTTTGAATGTTCTTCAAGCTTGGAGAGGGACTTGTATGAAGAAGATTAAGGTGTGTAAGTAATGGTGGTGGTGATTTTCGGTTATGGAGGAACCGAATGAGAGAGAGAGATGAAGTGAGAGAGTATGATCTTGTGAAATGATGGAGATCTTAAGTGACCATGCTCTTAAAGATCATTCATATATTATGTCCATGTCTACAAGCCAAGATCTTAATAAACAAATGAATAAAATCTAAACAAATATTGGAAGTATGGATGGATGATATGGTGGGTCCACAAGGGGACTAAAATCGTTGGGGGGGGGGGGGTATGTTGTAAATATTTCCCAACTAGAAAGTAAGTATTAGAATGATATGTTTAGTTGGTAACTTTTAGCGGGTGTTATGGCATACGGGGATCATGACAAGCCATGAATAATAAAATAACGTGTTTGACAAATATTTGGTGTCCCGGGTAATGTCCGGTTGTTCGGTCGGATACTGTTCCGTTAAAGTGTTTAATTGTACCGTAAAGTGTCTTATTTATATATTTTTGTAACGAAATACATTCCTAACACATAGGAAAATATACCGGACCATTTAGTGACTTTTCTGTATACTACCAGTATGTTAACATGCTCATGTAAGTATAACTCAGTAATCAGAGAGTAGTTAAATATTTCAACACAGTCACCAAGCACTTAAATTATTATTAAATAAATTGTACGGAATACATGTAAATTGAGGGTTGTCACATTTAGGACAAGCCTTGTTCAAGTCTGTGTAGTCTTCACAGACTCTCCATTTCCCGTTTTTCTTCTGTACCACAACTATGTTTGCTAGCCATCTTGGAAACTTGACTTCTCTGATCATCCTGGACTTCAACAATCTTTCAACTTCCTCTTGGATAATCGCATTCCGCTCAGGAGCAATTTTTCTTCTTTTTTGCTGAACAGGCTTGAATGATTTGTCAATTCCAAGCTTGTGAGTGATAATGTCTTTGGATATGCCTGTCATATCCTCATGCTTCCATGCAAACGTTGACATCCTGCATTTCAAAAAGTTAGTTAATTGCTCTTCAATATCCTGAGGGATATTGGTTCCTACGAGCACCGAGATATCAGGATTATCCTGATCCAGGATAATATTCTTCACATCCTGCTCCGAATCCTCCACGATATCCTGGGCCCGCATCTTTAATTGCTATGCTGTACTAGGCTTAGTTGAGGATTTCATTGCTTCCTTCTGATCACTTTCAACCTTGACAACTCCCCAAGGGGTAGGGATCTTGATGCATTGGTGATATGTTGATGGCACAACCTTCATATCGTGAATCCATGGTCTTCCCAGTATGATGTTATAGCAGGATAAGGAGTCCATCACGCAGAAGCGTTGTATCGAGTTAACCCCTTCAACATATACTGGTAACTTTATCTCCCCTACGGTATTCCTAGCTTCTGCACTGAAACCAACGAGCACAGTGGACTTCGAAGTAATGTCCATCGGAGATACATTCATCCTCTTCAATGTTTCCAGCTGAATTATATTGACAGAACTACCGTTGTCTACCAGTATCCTGCGTACAAAATGGTTAGCCACATATAATGTTATTACCAAAGCATCATGGTGAGGATCCTGAACAGTATCCCTGTCATCACTATCGAAAGTGATCACTTTATCAGTTGTGAGGGTAGTCATCCTGACTGGTCTGTCTCCCCTCTCACTCTTAGCTTCCTTTGCATGTCTCTTGGCCGCCGAATACGAAGTTCCATAAATATCGGATCCTCCTGAAATAAAGTTAATTATCTTGGCATCTGCTGGGGGTGATGCTGCTCGTTCAGGATCCTTCTCGGGATCCTGACCTTTATTCTTCTTCTTTCCCAGCAAGTCCTTCAGATACCCTTTGCTTAACAGGTAACTTATTTCTTTCCTTAAAGCAATGCAATCCTCAGTCATATGTCCGAAGTCTTCGTGGAAGGCACACCATTTGGATTTATCCTTCCAATCAGCTCTCTGCTGGTTCTTTCGAGGCCACCTAGCTTTGTCCCCTAAACCCTGCATAGCATACATTAACTCAGGTATATTAACAGAAAAGCAGTATTCAGATAAGTCAGGATATTCTTCAGGATCCTCGTCTTCAACAACATTCACTTTCTTGTTATCATTTCTGCCATATGGCTTGGAGCGATATGGCTTATATGAGGTTTCTGATTTCCTGCTAGTTGATTCATAGGTTGAGGTAGAATTCATCCTCTCCTGCATCTTCTTGTCATCTTCCAAACGGATATATCTCAAAGCCCTGTTACGAGCTTCGTCGAGATTCCTGCAGGGATTCATTACAAGATCCTGATAAAACTGAGAATCCTTTTGTAACCCCATCTTAAAAGCTTGCACAGCTGTTGCAACATCAAGATGTGGGATATCCAAGGATTCTCGACTGAATTTGTTCACATAATCCCTCAAGGATTCCTGAGGCCCTTGAGTTATCCTATAAAGATCACTGGTTAGTTTCTCAAAACTCCGACTACAAGAAAATTGACTGTTAAATAAATTAACCAAATGAGCAAACGAAGTAATTGAGTGAGGAGGGACGTTTAACAGCCATTTTAAGGCTGATCCTGTCAGGGTAGAACCAAATCCCTTGCATAAGCATGCTTCCTTGAGATCTGGAGGGATAGGATTGATTTCCATCCGTTCCCTATACTGGGCAATATGCTCCTCAGGATCCGTAGTCCCGTCATACAGTTTCATGTTGGGAGTCTGGAATCTTTTTGGTATTTCAGCATCACAGATAGGATATGCAAAGCGAGATATCCTGTGGCTGTCTTGGGATACTTCCGGAATTGGCTGGACCACTCCAGGTACACTGGATATCATGTCCTTCAATTTTTGGAGCTCCCGGGTAAATGTTGACGTCATACCTGCATCCTGCAAAGAGCCATTGTTGTTAGTAGCAAGAATGTTATTATTTGACACATTACCGGTCTGAGGATTTTGGCCATATCCTGAAGCATATCCTGAACTCCTCACAGTCGACATCCTGACCGAAGAGGGTATCTCAGGGGTATGATTATGAGAATGGCTTGGGACGATATTCCCCCTATTATCCTCAGTGTAAACTGCGGAACTGAAGTTCAAAGCCCTGGGCTGTATAGGAGTGACAGTTTCTTCAGCAGGTCTGCTCGAGCTAGCTTTTAAGAGTTGTATTTCTCTTAACAGCATTTGGTTAGTCTCCTGTTGCTGCCTCATTTGTTCCTGCACACTTCCAAATAAAGTCAGAATTTCATCATTAGAGGCTAAAACGGGAGCAGATCCCTGAACACTCCGAGTAGGGATAACATCTTGAGATTGTGAAGAAAATGGCATCCTTGGAGGAGGTGGTGGAAGCACCGAACCGGTGGTAGCAGAGGTTGCAGCAGACATAGTAGAGGAGCTCATGTTTGATCTTAAGGCCATTGTAAACAATGTGGTGAAAAGTTTTGAAAATAGAAAACCGATTAACGATTTCACAAAGATTTTTAGTAAAAGTAGCACCACTTGCCCCACGGTGGGCGCCAAATTGTTTTGGTCAAAAATTACCTAAGCAATTTAGTGATCAAATTAGTTAAGTGAGGTAGTGTGCTAAAATTTATATGTGAAAAATGTGTTAACCAAATTAGTTGTGAAAACAGTTTCAGGATACGGCTCAGGATATAAAGCTGTATCGATGATCAAACAATGAGCAAAAATGTAAAGGTTGACACGTGATGTACGAGGAAAGCCCTTGATCAATCTAGATCGCCAGCATAAAACCTCGGGAGCTGACAATCGCAGCTGCCTTGTTCTTCTATTGCTTCAAATATCAGGATACAGTGCAGGATGTGGTGCGGATCGACTATGTGTTACAATGTAATTCGAATACAAGTGTTGTGTGTAGTGTTTGCGATGAGCTAGAGAGAAAGTGTTTGAAAATGTGTAAGTTGAGTGCCTTAATCTGATCCGCCCCCATCTATTTACAGTAAAACAAATGTAACTAACTATCCTACATAACCGGGATCCAACGAATATTCCTTAGTTGAACGTTGGAGACCTGGTCTTTCGGGCTCAACGTCTCTCCTTTAACAAATACGCCCGAGTCTTGAGGAGATGGAGTCCACTTGACCGTTGGCAAGTCCCAGTCTTTAACCTGCACGTGATTAATTCGATATACCTCAGGATATCACCCAGGATGTTAGCAATGTCCCCGTCCAGTATCCTGATCATAGATAAACAATAAAAAGCAGGATATTAATCAGCATGCATACTCAGAAAATGGCCCATAACAGAAACCAGGTTCTCACGCCCCGCGACGGGATTAATAAACTCGGTTGTGGCCCGCCAGAGGCCCTCGCGGCACGCGAGGGTGATTCTTAATCTGGTCGCTGCCTGCGACGGCATAAAAGACTGATAAAAATTTGTTGTTCGTTTGTTTTTAGCTTACGGACATGTTTAAACGTATTATAAACTCTTATAATTAACTCATTTCATGTTTTATGAAATGTAGGTATACCGTAAAGTATCGGATGACGATCAAGCTCAACGAAGAACCGAACACCATCAAGTTTCAAGCTTTCGCATTATGTTTTGTCGTCACACCTAAAGGACAATATTATATTTGAAATGTTTTAAATTTCAAGAAGTTTTAAGAAACTCGTAAATTTAAATGTATGTGAAATTGTATAAACATAATTATACGAAACTTATATGTAATAAGGATAATTAAAGTAAGGGTCTTACAGGTTGGTATCAGAGCTCAAGGTTAAAGAGTAAATGTGTTCGGTTCGAGACTTGATCGCATAATCCGGTAAGTTATTATGTATATTAACGGTCTAGCATGCTAAAGTGTTGTAAACAACACATAGGGTTATCGTGTAACACACGTTACCCCAAATTAAATTGATAAAAGACCGATATACTTAACGAATTACGTGTGTAACACGTGTCGTAGAAAGCCTTGTATTATAGTACGGGCGCTTGTTAATGTTAACATTACTAATATTTGTAAACATTCTAGTTGAAGGACCCTCGCATCTGAAGATGACGGGAGTCTAAAGATTATCGATACGATGAAGAAATGGTCTGAAGTATGACAAGTAAGCTATACATGCCAAAGACATAAATCAAGAAATGATATCGAATAGAAATCGAACAACAAGGAAAGTTTACCAGGGTGAGTATCTACAAGGTACACGTCTTAAATTTATAGTACAAACAGCAATGTGCAACAAATACATAGTGAATGACAGTTGCATATAGAATATAAAACTTGGGAAACCTAGATAGGGTACCTATCCAGGATGACGTTTCCAAGAGAAATAATGTAAAGATACGTATTATTCACAATTGTGAATAACAAGACAATAACAGAATTAAGTTTATATAGAAACTTGGATGAGAGTAATCATCCAAGTAAGTATTCTCTATATGAACCCTATTGACAAAAGTAACGATCACATTAACGAATGTGATTGTATAAATGCTGATAGAAAGAAAATATTTGATATGTTTGAGGATAAAACGAGTAAAACTAATAATTATTAACTGACAATAAAATAAATTTTTACCAAATGAAATCATAAATATGGAAAATGAATTGAGGAGTTACTTACATGGGACGTGATGTGATAATTATAACAAGGTTACGTGTACCAAATGTTGATCGCTTACTCTGGCCAAGTAAGTAGTAAACACATGATACCATGAACTTCTTATAACGAGCGCATTTATATCCGATGTGGTAAGGACGAGATGAATGAAAAGTTAAAGGATCCTTGCAGTCAAGAAATCTTAATAAGCATACTCGTATAAATGGTTTTCGGGGGAACCATAAAAACGATATATGGCGCACAAAGAAATAAATGACCCAAGGAAATTCGTGAAATAAGTCATTATGGACGAAAGAGCCATGGTTGACAAAAAGGGCAAGTAAAACCAAAGTATAAGTGACTCGCGAGGTTATAGAAACGAAGGTATTGCCCACATAGAAAGACGATCAAAGTCGTTGACCTTGGTCGTAGTAAAGAAAGAATGATGATGATAATCATCATGGGATATACCAGGCAAGGATTCAAGTTACAGGAACAAGGGTCAAACCAACCACCCAAGAATGGAATCGTCGAGAGAAAACACATGACAACCTCCGGGAAGCAACTTTTCTTGCTACCGGACCTTTCTCCATCAATTAGGAATCTAATGCCGTCACGAAACACATTCCTTAAATTGTAGCCATTTTTTGGGTGTTTATTTTTTGGTGTCTAATCCGCATATATATCACCATTGCTCTTGATTTTCTTGACTGTATATCTCTTAAATGTCAACATAAACACATATGATTTAGTTTACGAAGATTTTTCAATACCGAGAACCTCGATTAGAGAGTAAAAAAGGCGTAAGGTTCACAATGGTGTAAAACTAAAATGGGATATACCGGGCTAGAATTCGAGTTACAGGAACAAGGGCCAAAACAACCACCCAAGAATGGAATCATCGAGCGAAAACACTTGACAACCTCCTGGAAGCAGCTTTTCTTGCCAACAGACCTTTCTCCATCAATTTGGAATCTGATGCCGTCACTAAACAAATTCCTTAAATTGTAGCCCTTTTTTGAGTGTTTATTCTTTGGTGTCTAATCCGCATATATATCACCATTGCTCTTGATTTTCTTGACTGTATATCTCTTAAATGTCAACATATACACGTGTGATTTAATTTACGAAGATTTTTCAATGCCGAGAACCTCGATCAGAGAGTAAAAAAGGCGTAAGGTTCACAATGGTGTAAAACTAAAATGGGATATACCGGGCTAGGATTCGAGTTACAGGAACAAGGGCCAAACCAACCACCCAAGAATGTAATCGTCGAGCGAAAACACTTGACAACCTCCTGGAAGCAGCTTTTCTTGACACCAGACCTTTCTCCCATAATTAGGAATCAGATGCAGTCACTAAACACATTCCTTAAATTGTAGCCATTTTTTGAGTGTTTATTTTTTGGTGTCTAATCCGTATTTATATCACAATTGCTCTTGATTTTCTTGACTGCATATCTCTTAAATGTCAACATATACACGTGTGATTTAGTTTACAAAGATTTTTCGATGCCGAGAACCTCGATCAGAGAGAATATAAGGCGTGAGGTTCACAATGGTGTAAAACTAAAATGGATATACCAGGCTAGGATTTGAGTTACAGGAACAAGGGCTAAACCAACCACCCAAGAATGGAATCGTCGAGCGAAAACACTTGACATCCTCCTGGAAGCAGCTTATCTTGCCACCAGACCTTTCTCCATCACTTAGGAATCTGATGCCGTCACTAAACACATTCCTTAAATTGTAGCCATTTTTTGAGTGTTTATTTTTTGGTGTATAATCCGCATATATATCACCATTGCTCTTGATTTTGTTGACTGCCTACTCTTAAAAGTCAACATATACACGTGTGATTTAGTTTACGAAGCTTTTCAATGCCGAGAACCTCGATCAGAGAGTAAAAAAAGGCGTAAGGTTCACAATGGTGAAAAACTAAAATGGGATATACCAGGCAAGGATTCGAGTTATAGGAACCAGGGCCAAACCAACCACCCAAGAATGGAATCGTCAAGAGAAAATAACCGACAACCTTCTGGAAGCAGCTTTTCTTGCGACCAGACCTTTCTCCATCACTTAGGAATCTGATGCCATCACTAAACATATTTCTTAAATTGTTGCCATTTTTGAGTGTTTTTTTTGGTGTCTAATCCGCATATATATCACCATTGCTCTTGATTTTCTTGACTGTATATCTCTTAAATGTCAACATATACACGTGTGATTTAGTTTACGAAGATTTTTCAATGCGGAGAACCTTGATCAGTGAGTAAAAAAGGCGTGAGGTTCACAATGGTGTAAAACTAAAATGGGATATACCGGGCTAGGATTCGAGTTACAGAAACAAGGGCCAAACCAACCACCCAAGAATGGAATCGTTGAGCGAAATCACTTGACAACCTCCTGGAAGCAGCTTTTCTTGCCACCAGACCTTTCTCCATCAATTAGGAATATGATGCCATCGCTAAACACATTCCTTAAATTGTAGCTATTTTTTGAGTGTTTATTTTTTGGTGTCTAATCCACATATATATCACCATTTCTCTTGATTTTCTTGACTGTATATCTCTTAAATGTTAACATATACACGTGTGATTTGATTTACGAAGATTTTTCAATGCCGAGAACGTCGATCAGAGAGTAAAAAAGGCGTGAGGTTCACAATGGTGTACAAGTAAAATGGGATATACCGGGCAAGGATTCGAGTTACAGAAACAAGGGCCAAACCAACCACCCAAGAATGGAATCGTTGAGTGAAAACACTTGACTACCTCCTGGAAGCAGCTTTTCTTGCCACCAGACCTTTCTCCATCAATTAGGAATCTGATGCCGTCACTAAACACACTCCTTAAATTGTAGCCATTTTTTGAGTGTTTATTTTTTGGTGTCTAATCCGCATATATATCACCATTGCTCTTGATTTTCTTGACTGTATATCTCTTAAATGTCAACATAGATTTTTCAATGCCGAGAACCTCGATTAGAGAGTAAAAAAGGCGTAAGGTTCACAATGGTGTAACACTAAAATGGGATATACCGGGCTAGAATTTGAGTTACAGTAACAAGGGCCAAACCAAGCACCCAAGGATGGAATCGTCGAGCGAAAACACTTGACAACCTTCTGGAAGCAGCTTTTCTTGCGACCAGACCTTTCTCTATCACTTAGGAATCTGATGCCATCACTAAACATATTTCTTAAATTGTTGCCATTTTTTGAGTGTTTTTTTGGTGTCTAATCCGCATATATATCACCATTGCTCTTGATTTTCTTGGTTGTATATCTCTTAAATGTCAACATATACACGTGTGATTTAGTTTACGAAGATTTTTCAATGCCGAGAACCTTGATTAGAGAGTAAAAAAGGCGTGAGGTTCACAATGGTGTAAAACTAAAATGGGATATACCGGGCTAGGATTCGATTTACAGAAACAAGGGCCAAACCAACCACCCAAGAATGGAATCGTTGAGCGAAAACACTTGACAACCTCCTGGAAGCAGCTTTTCTTGCCACCAGACCTTTCTCCATCAATTAGGAATTTGATGCCATCAATAAACACATTCCTTAAATTGTAGTTATTTTTGAGTGTTTATTTTTTGGTGTCTAATCCGCATATATATCACCATTGCTCTTGATTTTCTTGACTGTATATCTCTTAAATGTTAACATATACACGTGTGATTTGATTTATGAAGCTTTTTCAATGCCGAGAACGTCGATCAGAGAGTAAAAAAGGCGTGAGGTTCACAATGATGTAAAACTAAAATGGGATATACCGGGCTAGGATTCGAGTTACAGGAACAAGGGCCAAGCCAACCTCCCAAGAATGGAATTGTCGATCGAAAACACTTGACAACCTCTTGGAATCAGCTTTTCTTGCCACCAGACCTTTCTCCATCACTTAGGAATCTGATGCCGTCACTAAACACATTCCTTAAATTGTAGCCATTTTTTGAGTGTTTATTTTTTGTTGTCTAATCCGCATATATATCATCATTGCTCTTGATTTTCTTGACTGTATATATCTTAAATGTCAACATATACACGTGTGATTTAGGTTACGAAGATTTTTCAATGCCGAGAAACTCGATCAGAGACTAAAAAAGGCGTCAGGTTCACAATGGTGTAAAACTAAAATGGGATATACCGGGCTAGGATTCGAGTTAAAAGAAACCAACCACCCAAGAATGTAATCGTCGAGCGAAAACACTTGACAACCTCCTGTAAGCAGCTTTTCTTGACACAAGACCTTTCTCCCTCAATTAGGAATCTGATGCCGTCACTAAACACATTCCTTAAATTGTAGCCATTTTTTGAGTGTTTATTTTTTAGTGTCTAATCCGTATTTATATCACCATTGCTCTTGATTTTCTTGACTGTATATCTATTAAATGTCAGCATATACACGTGTGATTTAGTTTACGAAGATTTTTCAATGCCGAGAACCTCGATCAGAGAGTATAAAAGGCGTGAGGTTCACAATGGTGTAAAACTAAAATGGATATACCGGGCTAGGATTCGAGTTACAGGCACAAGGGCCAAACCAACCACTCAAGAATGGAATCGTCGAGCAAAAACACTTGACATCCTCCTGGAAGCAACTTTTCTTGCCACCAGACCTTTCTCCATCACTTAGGAATCTGATGCCGTCACTAAACACATTCCTTAAATTGTAGTCATTTTTTGAGTATTTATTTTTTGGTGTATAATCCGCATATATATCACCATTGCTCTTGATTTTGTTGACTGTCTTCTCTTAAAAGTCAACATCTACACGTGTGATTTAGTTTACAAAGATTTTTCAATGCCGAAAACCTCGATCAGAGAGTAAAAAATGCATAAGGTTCAAAATGGTGTAAAACTAAAATGGGATATACCGGGTTAGGATTCGAGTTACAGAAACAAGGTCCAAACCAACCACCCAAGAATGGAATTGTCGAGCGAAAACACTTGACAACCTCCTAGAAGCAGCTTTTCTTGCCACCAGACATTTCTCCATCAATTATGAATCTGATGCCGTCACTAAACACATTCCATAAATTGTAGCCATATTTTGAGTGTTTTTTTTTGGTGTCTAATCCATATATATATCACCATTGCTCTTGATTTTCTTGACTGTATATCTCTTAAATGTCAACATATACACGTGTGATTTAGTTTACGAAGATTTTTCAATGCCGAGAACCTCGATCAGAGAGTAAAAAAGGCGTAAGGTTCACAATGGTGTAAAACTTAAATGGGATATACCGGGCTAGGATTCGAGTTACAGGAACAAGGGCCAAACCAACCACCCAAGAATGGAATCGTCGAGCGAAAACACTTAACAACCTCGTTGAAGTAGCTTTTCTTGCCACCAGACCTTTCTCCATCAATTAGGAATCTGATGCCGTCACTAAACACATTCCTTAAATTGTAGCCATTTTTTGAGTGTCTTTTTTTGGTGTCTAATCCGCATATATATCACCATTGCCCTTGATTTTCTTAACTGTATATCTCTTAAATGTCAACAAATACACGTGTGATTTAGTTTACGAAGATTTTTCAATGCCGAGAACCTTGATTCTGGTAAAAAAGGCTTAAGGTGCACAATGGTGTAAAACTAAAATGGGATATACCGGGATAGGATTCGAGTTACAGGAAAAAGGGCCAAGCCAGCCACCCAAGAATGGAATCGTTGAGCGAAAGAACTTGACAACCTCTAGGAAGCAGCTTTTCTTGCCACCAGACCTTTCTCCATCAATGAAGAATCTAATGCCGTCACTAAACACATTCCTTAAATTGTTGCCATTTTCTAAGTGTTTATTTTTTGGTGTCTAATCCGCATATATATCACTATTTCTCTTGATTTTCTTGACTGTATATCTCTTAAATGCTAACATATACACGTGTGATTTAGTTTACGAAGATTTTTCAATGCCGAAAAACTCGATCAGAGAGTAAAAAAGGCGTAAGGTTCACAATAGTGTAAAACAAAAATGGGATATACCGGGCTAGGATTCGAGTTACATGAACAAGGGCCAAGCCAGCCACCCAAGAATAGAATCATCGAGCGAAAACACTTGACAAACTCCTAGAAGCAGCTTTTCTTGCCAACAGACCTTTCTCCATCAATTAGGAATCTGATGCCGTCACTAAACATATTCCTTAAATTGTTGCCATTTTTGAGTGTTTATTTTTTGGTGTCTAATCCGCATATATATCACCACTGCTCTTGATTTTCTTGACTGTATATCTCTTAAATGTCAACATATACACGTGTGATTTAGTTTACGAGGATTTTTAATGTCGAGAAACTCGATCAGAGAGTAAGAAAGGCGTGAGGTTCACAATGGTGTAAAACTTAAATGGGATATACCGTGGCTAGGATTCGAGTTACAGGAACAAGGGCCAAACCAACAACCCAAGAATAGAATCGTCGAGCGAAAAAACTTGAAAACCTTCTGGAAGCAGCTTTTCTTGCCACCAGACCTTTCTCCATTAATTAGGAATCTGATGCCGTCACTAAACACATTCCTTAAATTGTAGACATTTTTTGAGTGTTTATTTTTTGGTGTCTAATCCGCAAATTTATCACCATTGCTCTTGATTTTCTACACCGTATATCTCTTAAATGTCAACATATACACGTGTGATTTAGTTTACGAAGATTTTTAAATGCCGAGAACCTCGATCAGAGAGTAAAAAAGACATAAGGTTCACAATGGTGTAAAACTAAAATGGGATATACCGGGCTAGGATTCGAGTTACAGGAACAAGGGCCAAACCAACCACCCAAGAATGGAATCGTCGAGCGAAAACACTTGACAACCTCCTGTAAGCAGCTTTTCTTGCCACTAGACCTTTCTCTATCAATTAGGAATCAGATGCCGTCACTAAACACATTCCTTAAATTGTAGCCATTTTTTCAGAGTTTATTTTTTGGTGTCTAATCAGTATATATATCACCATTACTCTTGATTTTCTTTAGTGTATATATCTTAAATGTCAACATATACACGTATGATTTAGTTTATGAAGATTTTTCAATGCCGAGAACCTCGATCAGAGAGTAAAAAAGGCGTATGGTTCACAATGGTGTAAAACTTAAATGGGATATACCGGGCTAGGATTCGAGTTACAGGAACAAGGGCCAAACCAACCACCCAAGAATGGAATCGTCGAGCGAAAACACTTAACATCCTCGTTGAAGCAGCTTTTCTTGCCACCAGACCTTTCTCCATCAATGAAGAATCTAATGCCGTCACTAAACACATTCCTTAAATTGTTGCCATTTTCTAAGTGTTTATTTTTTGGTGTCTAATCCGCATATATATCACTATTTCTCTTGATTTTCTTGACTGTATATCTCTTAAATGCTAACATATACACGTGCGATTTAGTTTACGAAGATTTTTCAATGCCGAAAAACTCGATCAGAGAGTAAAAAAGGCGTAAGGTTCACAATAGTGTAAAACAAAAATGGGATATACCGGGCTAGGATTCGAGTTACATGAACAAGGGCCAAGCCAGCCACCCAAGAATAGAATCATCGAGCGAAAACACTTGACAAACTCCTAGAAGCGGCTTTTCTTGCCAACAGACCTTTCTCCATCAATTAGGAATCTGATGCCGTCACTAAACATATTCCTTAAATTGTTGCCATTTTTGAGTGTTTATTTTTTGGTGTCTAATCCGCATATATATCACCACTGCCCTTGATTTTCTTGACTGTATATCTCTTAAATGTCAACATATACACGTGTGATTTAGTTTACGAGGATTTTTAATGTCGAGAAACTCGATCAGAGAGTAAAAAAGGCGTGAGGTTCACAATGGTGTAAAACTTAAATGGGATATACCGTGGCTAGGATTCGAGTTACAGGAACAAGGGCCAAACCAACAACCCAAGAATAGAATCGTCGAGCGAAAAAACTTGAAAACCTTCTGGAAGCAGCTTTTCTTGCCACCAGACCTTTCTCCATTAATTAGGAATTTGATGCCGTCACTAAACACATTCCTTAAATTGTAGACATTTTTTGAGTGTTTATTTTTTGGTGTCTAATCCGCAAATTTATCACCATTGCTCTTGATTTTCTAGACCGTATATCTCTTAAATGTCAACATATACACGTGTGATTTAGTTTACGAAGATTTTTAAATGCCGAGAACCTCGATCAGAGAGTAAAAAAGGCATAAGGTTCACAATGGTGTAAAACTAAAATGGGATATACCGGGCTAGGATTCGAGTTACAGGAACAAGGGCCAAACCAACCACCCAAGAATGGAATCGTCGAGCGAAAACACTTGACAACCTCCTGTAAGCAGCTTTTCTTGCCACTAGACCTTTCTCTATCAATTAGGAATCAGATGCCGTCACTAAACACATTCCTTAAATTGTAGCCATTTTTTCAGAGTTTATTTTTTGGTGTCTAATCAGTATATATATCACCATTACTCTTGATTTTCTTTAGTGTATATATCTTAAATGTCAACATATACACGTATGATTTAGTTTATGAAGATTTTTCAATGCCGAGAACCTCGATCAGAGAGTAAAAAAGGCGTAAGGTTCACAATGGTGTAAAACTTAAATGGGATATACCGGGCTAGGATTCGAGTTACAGGAACAAGGGCCAAACCAACCACCCAAGAATGGAATCGTCGAGCGAAAACACTTAACATCCTCGTTGAAGCAGCTTTTCTTGCCACCAGACCTTTCTCCATCAATTAGGAATCTGATGCCGTTACTAAACACATTCCTTAAATTGTAGCCATTTTTTGGGTGTTTATTTTTTGGTGTTTAATCCGCATATATATCACCTTTGATCTTGATTTTCTTGACTGCATATCTCTTAAATGTCAACATATACACGTGTGATTTAGTTTACGAAGATTTTTCAATGCCGAGAACCTCTATCAGAGAGTAAAAAAGGCGTAAGGTTCACAATGGTGTAAAACTAAAATGGAATATACCGGGCTAGGATTCGAGTTACAGGAACAAGGGCCAAACCAACCACCCAAGAATGGAATCGTCGAGCGAAAACACTTGACAACCTCCTGGAAGCAGCTTTTCTTGCCAGCAGACCTTTCTCCATCAATTAGGAATCTGATGTCGTCACTAAACACATTCCTTAAATTGTAGCCATTTTTTCAGTGTTCATTTTTTGGTGATTAATCCACATATATATCACCATTGCTCTTGATTTTCTAGACTGTATATCTCTTAAATGTCAACATATACACGTGTGATTTAGTTTACGAAGATTTTTCAATGCCGAGAACCTCGATCAGAGAGTAAAAAAGGCGTAATGTTCACAATGGTGTAAAACTAAAATGGGATATACCGGGCTAGTATTCGAGTTACAGGAACAAGGGCCAAGCTAGCCACCCAAGAAAGGAATCGTCGAACGAAAGCAGTTGACAACCTCCTGGAAGCATCTTTTCTTGCCACCAGACCTTTCTCCATCAATTAGGAATTTGATGCCGTCACTAAACACATTCCTTAAATTGTAGCCATTTTTTGAGTGTTTATTTTTTGGTGTCTAATCCTCATATATATCACCATTGCTCTTGATTTTATTGAATTTATATCTCTTAAATGTCAACATATACACGTGTGATTTAGTTTAAGAAGATTTTTCAATGCCAAGAACCTCGATCAGAGAGTAAAAAAGGCGTAAGGTTCACAATGGTGTAAAATTAAAATGGGATATAACAGACTAGGATTCGAGTTACAGGAACAAGGGCCAAACCAACCACCCAAGAATGGAATCGTCGAGCGAAAACACTTGACAACCTCCTGGAAGCAGCTTTTCTTCCCACCAGACCTTTCTCCATCAATTAGGAATCTGATGCCGTCACTAAACACATTCCTTAAATTGTAGCCATTTTTTGAGTGTTTATTTTTTGGTGTCTAATCCGCATATATATCACCATTGCCCTTGATTTTCTTGACTGTATATCTCTTAAATGTCAACATATACACGTGTGATTTAGTTTACGAAGATTTTTCAATGCCGAGAACCTCGATCAGACAGTAAAAAAGGCGTAAGGTTCACAATGGTGTAAAATTAAAATGAGATATATCGGGCTAGGATTCGAGTTACAGGAACAAGGGCCAAACCAACCACCCAAGAATGAAATCGTCGAGCGAAAACACTTAACAACCTCCTAGAAGCATGTTTTCTTGCCACCAGACCTTTCTCCATCCATTAGGAATCTGATGCCGTCACTAAACACATTCCTTAAAATGTAGCCATTTGTTGAGTGTTTTTTTTGGTGTCTAATCCGCATATCTATCACCATTTCCCTTAATTTTCTTGACTGTATATCTCTTAAATGTTAACATATACACGTGTGATTTAGTTTACGAAGATTTTTCAATGCCGAGAACCTCGATCAGAGAGTAAAAAAGGCGTAAGGTTCACAATGGTGTAAAATTAAAATGGGATATACCGGGCTAGGATTCGAGTTACAGGAACAAGGGCCAAACCAACAACTTAAGAATGGAACCGTCGAGCGAAAAGACTTGACAACCTCCTAGAAGCAACTTTTCTTGCCACCAGACCTTTCTCCATCAATTAGGAATCTGATGCCGTCACTAAACACATTCCTTAAATTGTAACCGTTTGTTGAGTGTTTTTTTTTGGTGTCTAATCCGCATATATATCACCATTGCACTTGATTTTCTTGATAGTATATCTCTTAAATGTCAACATATACACGTGTGATTTAGTTTACGAAAATTTTTTAATGCCGAGAACCTCGATCAGAGAGTAAAAAAGGCGTAAGGTTCACAATGGTGTAAAATTAAAATGGGATATACCGGGCTAGGATTCCAGTTACAGGAACAAGGGCCAAACCAACCACCCAAGAATGGAATCGTCGAGCGAAAACACTTTACAACCTCCTAGAAGCGGCTTTTCTTGCCACCAGACCTTTCTCCATCAATTAGGAATCTGATGCCGCCACTAAACACATTCCTTAAATTGTAGCCATTTGTTGAGTGTTTTTTCTTGGTGTCTAATCCGCATATATATCACCATTGCCCTTGATTTTCTGGACTGTATATCTCTTAAATGTCAACATATACACGTGTGATTTAGTTTACGAAGGTTTTTCAATGCCGAGAACCTCGATCAGAGAGTAAAAAAGGCGTAAGGTTCACAATGGTGTAAAATTAAAATGGGATATACCGGGCTAGGATTCGAGTTACAGGAACAAGGGCCAAACCAACCACCCAAGAATGGAATCGTCGAGCAAAAACACTTGACAACCTCCTAGAAGCAGCTTTTCTTGCCTACAGACCTTTCTCCATCCATTAGGAATCTGATGCCGTCACTAAACACATTCCTTAAATTGTAGCCATTTGTTGAGTGTTTTTTTTTTTGGTGTCTAATCCGCATATATATATCACCATTGCCCTTGATTTTCTTGACTGTATATCTCTTAAATGTCAACATATACACGTGTGATTTAGTCTACGAAGATTTTTCAATGCCGAGAACCTCGATCAGAGAGTAAAAAAGGCGTAAGGTTCACAATGGTGTAAAATTAAAATGCGATTTAGCGGGCTAGGATTCGAGTTACAGGAAGAAGGGCCAAACCAACCACCCAAGAATGGAATCGTCGAGCGAAAACACTTTACAACCTCCTAGAAGCGGCTTTTCTTGCCACCAGACCTTTCTCCATCAATTAGGAATCTGATGCCGTCACTAAACACATTCCTTAAAATGTAGCCATTTGTTGAGTGTTTTTTTTGTGTGTCTAATCCGCATATATATCACCATTGCCCTTGATTTTCTGGACTGTATATCTCTTAAATGTCAACATATACACGTGTGATTTAGTTTACGAAGATTTTTCAATGCCGAGAACCTCGATCAGAGAGTAAAAAAGGCGTAAGGTTCACAATGGTGTAAAATTAAAATGGGATATACCGGGCTAGGATTCGAGTTACAGGAACAAGGACCAAACCAACCACCCAAGAATGGAATCGTCGAGCGAAAACACTTGACAACCTCTTAGAAGCAGCTTTTCTTGCCACCAGACCTTTCTCCATCCATTAGGAATCTGATGATGTCACTAAACACATTCCTTAAATTGTAGCCATTTGTTGAGTGTTTTTTTTTTGTGTCTAATCCGCATATATATATCACCATTGCCTTTGATTTTCTTGACTGTATATCTCTAAAAAGTCAGCATATACACGTGTGATTTAGTTTATGAAGATTTTTCAATGGCGAGAACCTCGATCAGAGAGTAAAAAAGGCGTAAGGTTCACAATGGTGTAAAATTAAAATGGGATATACCGGGCTAGGATTCGAGTTACAGGAACAAGGGCCAAACCAACGACCCAAGAATGGAATCGTCAAGCGAAAACACTTGACAACCTCCTAGAAGCAATTTTTCTTGCCACCAGACCTTTCTCCATCAATTAGGAATCTGATGCCGTCACTAAACACATTCCTTAAATTATAGCCATTTGTTGAGTGTTTTTTTTGTATCTAATACGCATATATATCACTATTGCCCTTGATTTTCTTGACTGTATATCTCTTAAATGTCAACATATACACGTGTGATTTAGTTTACGAAGATTTTTCAATGCCGAGAACCTCGATCAGAGAGTAAAAAAGGCGTAAGGTTCACAATGGTGTAAAATTAAAATGGGATATACCGGGCAAGGATTCGAGTTACAGGAACAAGGGCCAAACCAACCACCCAAAAATGGAATCGTCGAACGAAAACACTTGACAACCTCCTAGAAGCATCTTTTCTTGCCACCAGACCTTTCTCCATCAATTAGGAATCTGATGCCGTCACTAAACACATTCCTTAAATTGTAGCCATTTGTTGAGTGTTTTTTTTTTGTGTCTAATCCGCATATATATCACCATTGCCCTTGATTTTCTTGACTGTATATCTCTTAAATGTCAACATATACACGTGTGATTTAGTTTACGAAGATTTTTCAATGCCGAGAATCTCGATCAGAGAGTAAAAAAGGCGTAAGGTTCACAATGGTGTAAAATTAAAATGGGATATACCGGGCTAGGATTCGAGTTACAGGAATAAGGGCCAAACCAACCACTTAAGAATGGAATCGTCGAGCGAAAAGACTTGACAACCTCTTAGAAGCAACTTTACTTGCCACCAGACCTTTCTCCATCAATTAGGAATCTGATGCCGTCACTAAACACATTCCTTAAATTGTAACCGTTTGTTGAGTGTTTTTTTTTGTGTCTAATCCGCATATATATCACCATTGCCCTTGATTTTCTTGACTGCATATCTCTTAAATGTCAACATATACACGTGTGATTTAGTTTACGAAGATTTTTCAATGCCGAGAACCTCGATCAGAGAGTAAAAAAGGCGTAAGGTTCACAATGGTGTAAAATTAAAATGGGATATACCGTGCTAGGATTCGAGTTACAGGAACAAGGGCCAAACCAACCACCCAAGAATGGAATCGTCGAGCGAAAACACTTGACAACCTCCTAGAAGCTGCTTTTCTTGCCACCAGACCTTTCTCCATCAATTAGGAATCTGATGCCGTCAATAAACACATTCCTTAAATTGTGGCCATTTGTTGAGTGTTTTTTTTTTGTGTCTAATCCGCATATATATCACCATTGCCCTTGATTTTCTTGACTGTATATCTCTTAAATGTCAACATACACACGTGTGATTTAGTTTATGAAGATTTTTCAATGCCGAGAACCTCAATCAGAGAGTAAAAAAGGCGTAAGGTTCACAATGGTGTAAAATTAATATGGGATATACCGGGCTAGTATTCGAGTTACAGGAACAAGGGCCAAACCAACCACCCAAGAATGGAATCGTCGAGCGAAAACACTTTACAACCTCCTAGAAGCGGCTTTTCTTGCCACCAGACCTTTCTCCATCAATTAGGAATCTGATGCCGTCACTAAACACATTCCTTAAATTGTAGCCATTTTTTGAGTGTTTTTTCTTGGTGTCTAATCCGCATATATATCACCATTGCACTTGATTTTCTGGACTGTATATATCTCTTAAATGTCAACATATATACGTGTGATTTAGTTTACGAAGATTTTTCAACGCCGAGAACCTCGATCAGAGAGTAAAAAAGGCGTAAGGTTCACAATGGGGTAAAATTAAAATGGGATATACCAGGCTAGGATTCGAGTTACAGGAACAAGGGCCAAACCAACCACCCAAGAATGGAATCGTCGAGCGAAAACACTTGACAACCTCCTAGAAGCAGCTTTTCTTGCCTCCAGACCTTTCTCCATCCATTAGGAATCTGATGCCGTCACTAAACACATTCCTTAAATTGTAGCCATTTGTTGAGTGTTTTTTTTGGTGTCTAATCCGCATATATATATCACCATTGCCCTTGATTTTCTTGACTGTATATCTTTTAAATGTCAACATATACACGTGTGATTTAGTCTACGAAGATTTTTCAATGCCGAGAACCTCGATCAGAGAGTAAAAAAGGCGTAAGGTTCACAATGGTGTAAAATTAAAATGGGATATACCGGGCTAGGATTCGAGTTACAGGAACAAGGACCAAACCAACCACCCAAGAATGGAATCGTCGAGCGAAAACACTTGACAACCTCTTAGAAGCAGCTTTTCTTGCCACCAGACCTTTCTCCATCCATTAGGAATCTGATGATGTCACTAAACACATTCCTTAAATTGTAGCCATTTGTTGAGTGTTTTTTTTTTTGTGTCTAATCCGCATATATATATCACCATTGCCTTTGATTTTCTTGACTGTATATCTCTAAAAAGTCAGCATATACACGTGTGATTTAGTTTATGAAGATTTTTCAATGGCGAGAACCTCGATCAGAGAGTAAAAAAGGCGTAAGGTTCACAATGGTGTAAAATTAAAATGGGATATACCGGGCTAGGATTCGAGTTACAGGAACAAGGGCCAAACCAACGACCCAAGAATGGAATCGTCAAGCGAAAACACTTGACAACCTCCTAGAAGCAGTTTTTCTTGCCACCAGACCTTTCTCCATCAATTAGGAATCTGATGCCGTCACTAAACACATTCCTTAAATTATAGCCATTTGTTGAGTGTTTTTTTTTGTATCTAATACGCATATATATCACTATTGCCCTTGATTTTCTTGACTGTATATCTCTTAAATGTCAACATATACACGTGTGATTTAGTTTACGAAGATTTTTCAATGCCGAGAACCTCGATCAGAGAGTAAAAAAGGCGTAAGGTTCACAATGGTGTAAAATTAAAATGGGATATACCGGGCTAGGATTCGAGTTACAGGAACAAGGGCCAAACCAACTACCCAAAAATGGAATCGTCGAACGAAAACACTTGACAACCTCCTAGAAGCATCTTTTCTTGCCACCAGACCTTTCTCCATCAATTAGGAATCTGATGCCGTCACTAAACACATTCCTTAAATTGTAGCCATTTGTTGAGTGTTTTTTTTTGTGTCTAATCCGCATATATATCACCATTGCCCTTGATTTTCTTGACTGTATATCTCTTAAATGTCAACATATACACGTGTGATTTAGTTTACGAAGATTTTTCAATGCCGAGAATCTCGATCAGAGAGTAAAAAAGGCGTAAGGTTCACAATGGTGTAAAATTAAAATGGGATATACCGGGCTAGGATTCGAGTTACAGGAATAAGGGCCAAACCAACCACTTAAGAATGGAATCGTCGAGCGAAAAGACTTGACAACCTCTTAGAAGCAACTTTACTTGCCACCAGACCTTTCTCCATCAATTAGGAATCTGATGCCGTCACTAAACACATTCCTTAAATTGTAACCGTTTGTTGAGTGTTTTTTTTTTGTGTCTAATCCGCATATATATCACCATTGCCCTTGATTTTCTTGACTGTATATCTCTTAAATGTCAACATATACACGTGTGATTTAGTTTACGAAGATTTTTCAATGCCGAGAACCTCGATCAGAGAGTAAAAAAGGCGTAAGGTTCACAATGGTGTAAAATTAAAATGGGATATACCGTGCTAGGATTCGAGTTACAGGAACAAGGGCCAAACCAACCACCCAAGAATGGAATCGTCGAGCGAAAACACTTGACAACCTCCTAGAAGCTGCTTTTCTTGCCACCAGACCTTTCTCCATCAATTAGGAATCTGATGCCGTCAATAAACACATTCCTTAAATTGTGGCCATTTGTTGAGTGTTTTTTTTTTGTGTCTAATCCGCATATATATCACCATTGCCCTTGATTTTCTTGACTGTATATCTCTTAAATGTCAACATACACACGTGTGATTTAGTTTATGAAGATTTTTCAATGCCGAGAACCTCGATCAGAGAGTAAAAAAGGCGTAAGGTTCACAATGGTGTAAAATTAATATGGGATATACCAGGCTAGTATTCGAGTTACAGGAACAAGGGCCAAACCAACCACCCAAGAATGGAATCGTCGAGCGAAAACACTTTACAACCTCCTAGAAGCGGCTTTTCTTGCCACCAGACCTTTCTCCATCAATTAGGAATCTGATGCCGTCACTAAACACATTCCCTAAATTGTAGCCATTTTTTGAGTGTTTTTTCTTGGTGTCTAATCCGCATATATATCACCATTGCACTTGATTTTCTGGACTGTATATATCTCTTAAATGTCAACATATATACGTGTGATTTAGTTTACGAAGATTTTTCAACGCCGAGAACCTCGATCAGAGAGTAAAAAAGGCGTAAGGTTCACAATGGGGTAAAATTAAAATGGGATATACCAGGCTAGGATTCGAGTTACAGGAACAAGGGCCAAACCAACCACCCAAGAATGGAATCGTCGAGCGAAAACACTTGACAACCTCCTAGAAGCAGCTTTTCTTGCCTCCAGACCTTTCTCCATCCATTAGGAATCTGATGCCGTCACTAAACACATTCCTTAAATTGTAGCCATTTGTTGAGTGTTTTTTTTGGTGTCTAATCCGCATATATATATCACCATTGCCCTTGATTTTCTTGACTGTATATCTCTTAAATGTCAACATATACACGTGTAATTTAGTCTACGAAGATTTTTCAATGCCGAGAACCTCGATCAGAGAGTAAAAAAGGCGTAAGGTTCACAATGGTGTAAAATTAAAATGCGATTTACCGGGCTAGGATTCGAGTTACAGGAAGAAGGGCCAAACCAACCACCCAAGAATGGAATCGTCGAGCGAAAACACTTTACAACCTCCTAGAAGCGGCTTTTCTTGCCACCAGACCTTTCTCCATCAATTAGGAATCTGATGCCGTCACTAAACACATTCCTTAAAATGTAGCCATTTGTTTAGTGTTTTTTTTTGTGTCTAATCCGCATATATATCACCATTGCCCTTGATTTTCTGGACTGTATATCTTTTAAATGTCAACATATACACGTGTGATTTAGTTTACGAAGATTTTTCAATGCCGAGAACCTCGATCAGAGAGTAAAAAAGGCGTAAGGTTCACAATGTTGTAAAATTAAAATGGGATATACCGGGCTAGGATTCGAGTTACAGGAACAAGGACCAAACCAACCACCCAAGAATGGAATCGTCGAGCGAAAACACTTGACAACCTCCTAGAAGCAGCTTTTCTTGCCACCAGACCTTTCTCCATCCATTAGGAATCTGATGACGTCACTAAACACATTCCTTAAATTGTAGCCATTTGTTGAGTGTTTTTTTTTTGTGTCTAATCCGCATATATATATCACCATTGCCCTTGATTTTATTGACTGTATATCTCTTAAATGTCAACATATACACGTGTGATTTAGTTTACGAAGATTTTTCAATGCCGAGAACCTCGATCAGAGAGTAAAAAAGGTGTAAGGTTCACAATGGTGTAAAATTAAAATGTGATATACCGGGCTAGGATTCGAGTTACAGGAACAAGGGCTAAACCAACCACCCAAGAATGGAATCGTCGAGCGAAAACACTTGACAACCTCCTAGAAGCAGCTTTTCTTGCCACCAGACCTTTCTCCATCAATTAGGAATCTGATGCCGTCACTAAACACATTTCTTAAATTGTAGCCATTTGTTGAGTGTTTTTTTTGGGTGTCTAATCCGCATATATATGACCATTGCCTTTGATTTTCTTGACTGTATATCTCTAAAATGTCAACATATACACGTGTGATTTAGTTTATGAAGATTTTTCAATGCCGAGAACCTCGATCAGAGAGTAAAAAAGGCGTAAGGTTCACAATGGTGTAAAATTAAGATGGGATATACCGGGCTAGGATTCGAGTTACAGGAACAAGGGCCAAACCAACGACCCAAGAATGGAATCGTCAAGCGAAAACACTTGACAACCTCCTAGAAGCAGTTTTTCTTGCCACCAGACCTTTCTCCATCAATTAGGAATCTGATGCCGTCACTAAACACATTCCTTAAATTGTAGCCATTTGTTGAGTGTTTTTTTTTTGTGTCTAATCCGCATATATATCACTATTGCCCTTGATTTTCTTGACTGTATATCTCTTAAATGTCAATATATACACGTGTGATTTAGTTTACGAAGATTTTTCAATGCCGAGAACCTCGATCAGAGAGTAAAAAAGGCGTAAGGTTCACAATGGTGTAAAATTAAAATGAGATATACCAGGCTAGGATTCGAGTTAC
Source organism: Helianthus tuberosus (assembly GCA_030545235.1). NCBI lineage: Eukaryota > Viridiplantae > Streptophyta > Magnoliopsida > Asterales > Asteraceae > Helianthus > Helianthus tuberosus. The sequence goes on from JARYGA010005577.1 coordinate 31,570, forward strand.
AGGAACAAGGGCCAAACCAACCACCCAAGAATGGAATCGTCGAGCGAAAACACTTGACAACCTCCTAGAAGCATCTTTTCTTGCCACCAGACCTTTCTCCATCAATTAGGAATCTGATGCCATCACTAAACACATTCCTTATATTGTAGCCATTTGTTGAGTGTTTTTTTTGTGTCTAATCCGCATATATATCACCATTGCCCTTGATTTTCTTGACTGTATATCTCTTAAATGTCAACTTATACACGTGTGATTTAGTTTACGAAGATTTTTCAATGCCGAGAACCTCGATCAGAGAGTAAAAAAGGCGTAAGGTTCAAAATGGTGTAAAATTAAAATGGGATATACCGGGCTAGGATTCGAGTTACAGGAACAAGGGCCAAACCAACCACCCAAGAATGGAATCGTCGAGCGAAAACACTTGACAACCTACTAGAAGCAGCTTTTCTTGCCACCAGACCTTTCTCCATCAATTTGGAATCTGATGCCGTCACTAAACACATTCCTTAAATTGTTGCCATTTGTTGAGTGTTTTTGTTTTGGTGTCTAATCCGCATATATATCACCATTGCCCTTGATTTTCTTGATTGTATATCTCTTAAATGTCAACATATACACGTGTAATTTAGTTTACAAAGATTTTTCAATGCCGAGAACCTCGATCAGAGATTAAAAAGGGGTAAGGTTCACAATGATGTAAAATTAAAATGTGATATACCGTGCTAGGATTTGAGTTACACGAACAAGGGCCAAACCAACCACCCAAGAATGGAATTGTCGAGAGAAAACACTTGACAACCTCCTAGAAGCAGCTTTTCTTGCCACCAGACCTTTCTCCATCAATTTGGAATCTGATGCCGTCACTAAACACATTCCTTAAATTGTAGCCATTTGTTGAGTGTTTTTTTGGTGTCTAATCCGCATATATATCACCATTACCCTTCATTTTCTTGACTGTATATCTCTTAAATGTCAACATATACACGTGTGATTTAGTTTACGAAGATTTTTCAATGCCGAGAACCTCGATCAAAGAGTAAAAAAGGCGTAAGGTTCACAACGGTGTAAAATTAAAATGGGATATACCGGGCTAGGATTCGAGTCACAGGAACAAGGGCCAAACCAACCACCCAAGAATGGAATCGTCGAGCGAAAACACTTGACAACCTCCTAGAAGCAGCTTTTCTTGCCACCAGACCTTTCTCCATCCATTAGGAATCTGATGACGTCACTAAACACATTCCTTAAATTGTAGCCATTTGTTGAGTGTTTTTTTTTTGTGTCTAATCCGCATATATATATATATCACCATTGCCCTTGATTTTATTGACTGTATATCTCTTAAATGTCAACATATACACGTGTGATTTAGTTTACGAAGATTTTTCAATGCCGAGAACCTCGATCAGAGAGTAAAAAAGGTGTAAGGTTCACAATGGTGTAAAATTAAAATGTGATATACCGGGCTAGGATTCGAGTTACAGGAACAAGGGCTAAACCAACCACCCAAGAATGGAATCGTCGAGCGAAAACACTTGACAACCTCCTAGAAGCAGCTTTTCTTGCCACCAGACCTTTCTCCATCAATTAGGAATCTGATGCCGTCACTAAACACATTTCTTAAATTGTAGCCATTTGTTGAGTGTTTTTTTTGGGTGTCTAATCCGCATATATATGACCATTGCCTTTGATTTTCTTGACTGTATATCTCTAAAATGTCAACATATACACGTGTGATTTAGTTTATGAAGATTTTTCAATGCCGAGAACCTCGATCAGAGAGTAAAAAAGGCGTAAGGTTCACAATGGTGTAAAATTAAAATGGGATATACCGGGCTAGGATTCGAGTTACAGGAACAAGGGCCAAACCAACGACCCAAGAATGGAATCGTCAAGCGAAAACACTTGACAACCTCCTAGAAGCAGTTTTTCTTGCCACCAGACCTTTCTCCATCAATTAGGAATCTGATGCCGTCACTAAACACATTCCTTAAATTGTAGCCATTTGTTGAGTGTTTTTTTTGTGTCTAATCCGCATATATATCACTATTGCCCTTGATTTTCTTGACTGTATATTTCTTAAATGTCAACATATACACGTGTGATTTAGTTTACGAAGATTTTTCAATGCCGAGAACCTCGATCAGAGATTAAAAAGGCGTAAGGTTCACAATGGTGTAAAATTAAAATGAGATATACCGGGATAGGATTCGAGTTACAGGAACAAGGGCCAAACCAACCACCCAAGAATGGAATCGTCGAGCGAAAACACTTGACAACCTCCTAGAAGCATCTTTTCTTGCCACCAGACCTTTCTCCATCAATTAGGAATCTGATGCCATCACTAAACACATTCCTTAAATTGTAGCCATTTGTTGAGTGTTTTTTTTTGTGTCAAATCCGCATATATATATCACCATTGCCCTTGATTTTATTGACTGTATATCTCTTAAATGTCAACATATACACGTGTGATTTAGTTTACGAAGATTTTTCAATGCCGAGAATCTCGATCAGAGAGTAAAAATGGTGTAAGGTTCACAATGGTGTAAAATTAAAATGTGATATACCGGGCTAGGATTCGAGTTACAGGAACAAGGGCTAAACCAACCACCCAAGAATGGAATCGTCGAGCGAAAACACTTGACAACCTCCTAGAAGCAGCTTTTCTTGCCACCAGACCTTTCCCCATCAATTAGGAATCTGATGCCGTCACTAAACACATTTCTTAAATTGTAGCCATTTGTTGAGTGTTTTTTTTGGGTGTCTAATCCGCATATATATGACCATTGCCTTTGATTTTCTTGACTGTATATCTCTAAAATGTCAACATATACACGTGTGATTTAGTTTATGAAGATTTTTCAATGCCGAGAACATCGATCAGAGAGTAAAAAAGGCGTAAGGTTCACAATGGTGTAAAATTAAAATGGGATATACCGGGCTAGGATTCGAGTTACAGGAACAAGGGCCAAACCAACGACCCAAGAATGGAATCGTCAAGCGAAAACACTTGACAACCTCCTAGAAGCAGTTTTTCTTGCCACCAGACCTTTCTCCATCAATTAGGAATCTGATGCCGTCACTAAACACATTCCTTAAATTGTAGCCATTTGTTGAGTGTTTTTTTTGTGTCTAATCCGCATATATATCACTATTGCCCTTGATTTTCTTGACTGTATATCTCTTAAATGTCAACATATACACGTGTGATTTAGTTTACGAAGATTTTTCAATGCCGAGAACCTCGATCAGAGAGTAAAAAAGGCGTAAGGTTCACAATGGTGTAAAATTAAAATGAGATATACCGGGCTAGGATTCGAGTTACAGGAACAAGGGCCAAACCAACCACCCAAGAATGGAATCGTCGAGCGAAAACACTTGACAACCTCCTAGAAGCATCTTTTCTTACCACCAGACCTTTCTCCATCAATTAGGAATCTGATGCCATCACTAAACACATTCCTTAAATTGTAGCCATTTGTTGAGTGTTTTTTTTTGTGTCTAATCCGCATATATATCACCATTTCCCTTGATTTTCTTGACTGTATATCTCTTAAATGTCAACTTATACACGTGTGATTTAGTTTACGAAGATTTTTCAATGCCGAGAACCTCGATCAGAGAGTAAAAAAGGCGTAAGGTTCAAAATGGTGTAAAATTAAAATGGGATATACCGGGCTAGGATTCGAGTTACAGGAACAAGGGCCAAACCAACCACCCAAGAATGGAATCGTCGAGCGAAAACACTTGACAACCTACTAGAAGCAGCGTTTCTTGCCACCAGACCTTTCTCCATCAATTAGGAATCTGATGCCGTCACTAAACACATTCCTTAAATTGTTGCCATTTGTTGAGTGTTTTTGTTTTGGTGTCTAATCCGCATATCTATCACCATTGCCCTTGATTTTCTTGATTGTATATCTCTTAAATGTCAACATATACACGTGTGATTTAGTTTACGAAGATTTTTCAATGCCGAGAACCTCGATCAGAGATTAAAAAGGCGTAAGGTTCACAATGATGTAAAATTAAAATGTGATATACCGTGCTAGGATTTGAGTTACACGAACAAGGGCCAAACCAACCACCCAATAATGGAATTGTCGAGAGAAAACACTTGACAACCTCCTAGAAGCAGCTTTTCTTGCCACCAGACCTTTCTCCATCAATTTGGAATCTGATGCCGTCACTAAACACATTCCTTAAATTGTAGCCATTTGTTGAGTGTTTTTTTGGTGTCTAATCCGCATATATATCACCATTGCCCTTCATTTTCTTGACTGTATATCTCTTAAATGTCAACATATACACGTGTGATTTAGTTTACGAAGATTTTTCAATGCCGAGAACCTCGATCAAAGAGTAAAAAAGGCGTAAGGTTCACAACGGTGTAAAATTAAAATGGGATATACCGGGCTAGGATTCGAGTCACAGGAACAAGGGCCAAACCAACCACCCAAGAATGGAATCGTCGAGCGAAAACACTTGACAACCTCCTAGAAGCAGCTTTTCTTGCCACCAGACCTTTCTCCATCAATTAGGAATTTGATGCCGTCACTAAACACATTCCTTAAATTGTAGCCATTTGCTGAGTGTTTTTATTTTTGTGTCTAATCCGCATATATATCACCATTGCCCTTAATTTTCTTGACTGTATATATCTCTTAAATGTCAACATATACACGTGTGATTTAGTTTACGAAGATTTTTCAATGCCGAGAACCTCGATCAGAGAGTAAAAAAGGCGTAAGGTTCACAATGGTGTAAAATTAAAATGGGATATACCGGGCTAGGATTCGAGTTACAGGAACAAGGGCCAAACCAACCACCCAAGAATTGAATCGTCGAGCGAAAACACTTGACAACTTCCTAGAAGCATCTTTTCTTGCCACCAGACCTTTCTCCATCAATTAGGAATTTGATGCCGTCACTAAACACATTCCTTAAATTGTTGCCATTTGTTGAGTGTTTTTTTTGTGTCTAATCCGCATATATATCACTATTGCCCTTGATTTTCCTGACGGTATATCTCTTAAATGTCAACATATACACGTGTTATTTGTTTACGAAGATTTTTCAATGCCGAGAACCTCGATCAGAGAGTAAAAAAGGCGTAAGGTTCACAATGGTGTAAAATTAAAATGGGGTATACCGGGCTAGGATTCGAGTTATAGGAACAAGGGCCAAACCAACCACCCAAGAATGGAATCATCGAGCGAAAACACTTGACAACCTCCTAGAAGCATCTTTTCTTGCCACCAGACCTCTCTCCATCAATTAGGAATCTGATGCCGTCACTAAACACATTCCTTAAATTGTAGCCATTTGTTGAGTGTTTTTTTTTGGTGTCTAATCCGCATATATATATCACCATTGCCCTTGATTTTCTTGATTGTATATCTCTTAAATGTCAACATATACACGTGTGATTTAGTTTACGAAGATTTTTCAATGCCGAGAACATCGATCAGAGAGTAAAAAAGGCGTAAGATTCACAATGGTGTAAAATTAAAATGGGATATACCGGGCTAGGATTCGAGTTACAGGAACAAGGGCCAAACCAACCACCCAAGAATGGAATCGTCGAGCGAAAACACTTGACAACTTCCTAGAAGCATCTTTTCTTGCCACCAGACCTTTCTCCATCAATTAGGAATTTGATGCCGTCACTAAACACATTCCTTAAATTGGAGCCATTTGTTGAGTGTTTTTTTTTGTGTCTAATCCGCATATATATCACCATTGCCCTTGATTTTCTTGACTCTATATCTTTTAAATGTCAACATATACACGTGTGATTTAGTTTACGAAGATTTTTCAATGCCGAGAACCTCGATCAGAGAGTAAAAAAGGCGTAAGGTTCACAATGGTGTAAAATTAAAATGGGATATACCGGGCTAGGATTCGAGTTACAGGAACCAGGGCCAAACCAACGACCCAAGAATGGAATCGTCGAGCGAAAACACTTGACAACCTCCTAGAAGCAGCTTTTCTTGCCACCAGACCTTTCTCCATCAATTACGAATCTGATGCCGTCACTAAACACATTCCTTAAATTGTTTCCATTTGTTGAATGTTTTTTTTTGGTGTCTAATCTGCATATATATCACCATTGCCCTTGATTTTCTTGACTGTATATCTCTTAAATGTCAACATATACATGTGTGATTTAGTTTACGAAGATTTTTCAATGCCGAGAACCTCGATCAGAGAGTAAAAAAGGCGTAAGGTTCACAATGATGTAAAATTAAAATGGGATATACCGTGCTAGGATTTGAGTTACACGAACAAGGGCCAAACCAACCACCCAAGAATGGAATTGTCGAGCGAAAACACTTGACAACCTCCTAGAAGCAGCTTTTCTTGCCACCAGACCTTTCTCCATCAATTTGGAATCTGATGCCGTCACTAAACACATTCCTTAAATTGTAGCCATTTGTTGAATGTTTTTTTTTTGTGTCTAATCCGCATATATATCACCATTGCCCTTGATTTTCTTGACTCTACATCTCTTAAATGTCAACATATACGCCTGTGATTTAGTTTACGAAGTTTTTTCAATGCCGAGAACCTCGATTGGAGAGTAAAAAAGGCGTAGGTTCACAATGGTGTAAAATTAAAATGGGATATACCGGGCTAGGATTCGAGTTACAGGAACAAGGGCCAAACCAACCACCCAAGAATGGAATCGTCAAGCGAAAACACTTGACAACCTCCTAGAAGCAGCTTTTCTTGCCACATGACCTTTCTCCATCGATTAGGAATCTGATGCCGTCACTAAACACATTCCTTAAATTGTAGCCATTTGTTGAGTGTTTTTTTTTTTGTGTCTAATCCGCATATATATCACCATTGCCCATGATTTTCTTGACTGTATATCTCTTAAATGTCAACATATACACGTGTGATTTAGTTTACGAAGATTTTTCAATGCCGAGAACCTCGATCAGAGAGTAAAAAAGGCGTCAGGTTCACAACGGTGTAAAATTAAAATGGGATATACCGGGCTAGGATTCGAGTCACAGGAACAAGGGCCAAACCAACCACCCAAGAATGGAATCGTCGAGCGAAAACACTTGACAACCTCCTAGAAGCAGCTTTTCTTGCCACCAGACCTTTCTCTAGCAATTAGGAATCTGATGCCGTCACTAAACACATTCCTTAAATTGTAGCCATTTGCTGAGTGTTTTTTTTGGTGTCTAATCCGCATATATATCACCATTGCCCTTTATTTTCTTGACTGTGTATATCTCTTCAATGTCAACATATACACGTGTGATTTAGTTTACGAAGATTTTTCAATGCCGAGAACCTCGATCAGAGAGTAAAAAAGGCATAAGGTTCACAATGGTGTAAAATTAAAATGGGATATACCGGGCTAGAATTCGAGTTACAGGAACCAGGGACAAACCAACCACCCAAGAATGGAATCGTCAAGCGAAAACACTTGACAACCTCCTAGAAACAACTTTTCTTGCCACCAGACCTTTCTCCATCAATTAGGAATATGAAGCCGTCACTAAACACATTCCTTAAATTGTAGCCATTTGTTGAGTGTTTTTTTTGGGTGTCTAATCCACATATATATCACCATTGCCCTTGATTTTCTTGACTGTATTTCTTTTAAATGTCAACATATACACGTGTGATTTAGTTTACGAAGATTTTTCAATGCCGAGGACCTCGATCAGAGAGTAAAAAAGGCGTAAGCTTCACAATGGTGTAAAATTAAAATGGGATATACCGGGATAGGATTCGTGTTACAGGAACCAGGGCCATACCAACCACCCAAGAATGGAATCGTCGAGCGTAAACACTTAGCTTTTCTTGCCACCAAACCTTTCTCCATCAATTAGGAATCTGATGCCGTCACTAAACACATTCCTTAAATTGTAGCCATTTGTTGAGTGTTTTTTTTTTGTGTCTAATCCGCATATATATCACCATTTCCCTTGATTTTCTTGACTGTATATCTTTTAAATGTCAACATATACACGTGTGATTTAGTTTACGAAGATTTTTCAATGCCAAGAACCTCGATCAGAGAGTAAAAAAGGTGTAAGGTTCACAATGGTGTAAATTTAAAATGGGATATACCGGGCTAGGATTCGAGTTATTGGAACAAGGGCCAAAGCAACCACCCAAGAATGGAATCGTCGAGCGATAACACTTGACAACCTCCTAGAAGCAGCTTTTCTTGCCACCAGACCTTTCTCCATCAATTAGGAATCTGATGTCGTCACTAAACACATTCTTTAAATTATAGCCATTTTTTGAGTATTTTTTTTTTGTGTCTAATCCGCATATATATCACCATTGCCCTTGATTTTCTTGACTGTATATCTCTTAAATTTCAACATATACACGTGTGATTTAGTTTACGAAGATTTTTCAATGCCGAGAACCTCGATCAGAGAGTAAAAAAGGCGTAAGGTTCACAATGGTGTAAAATTCAAATGGGATATACCGGTCTAGGATTCGAGTTACAGGAAAAAGGGCCAAACCAACCACCCAAGAATGGAATCGTCGAGCGAAAACACATGACAACCTCCTAGAAGCAGCTTTTCTTGCCACCAGACCTTTCTCCATCGATTAGGAATCTGATGTCGTCACTAAACACATTCCTTAAATTGTAACCACTTGTTGAGTGTTTTTTTTTGGTGTCTAATCCGCATATATATCACCATTGCCCTTGATTTTCTTGACTGTATATCTCTTAAATGTCAACATATACACGTGTGATTTAGTTGACGAAGATTTTTCAATGCCGAGAACCTCGATCAGAGATTAAAAATAGCGTAAGGTTCACAATGGTGTAAAATTAAAATGGGAAATACCGGGCTAGGATTCGAGTTACAGGAACAAGGGCCAAACCAACCACCCAAGAATGAAATCGTCGAGCGAAAACACTTGACAACCTCCTAGAAGCAGCTTTTCTTGCCACCAGACCTTTCTCCATCAATTAGGAATCTGATGCCGTCACTAAACCCATTCCTTAAATTGTAGCCATTTGCTGAGTGTTTTTTTCTGGTGTCTAATCCGCATATATATCACCATTGCCCTTGATTTTCTTGACTGCATATATCTCTTAAATGTCAACATATACACATATATATCACCATTGCCCTTCAATGCCGAGAACCTCGATCAGAGAGTAAAAAAGGCGTAAGGTTCACAATGGTGTAAAATTAAAATGGAATATACCGGGCTAGGATTCAAGTTACAGGAACCAGGGCCAAACCAACCACCAAAGAATGGAATCGTCGAGCGAAAACACTTTACAACCTCCTAGAAGCAGCTTTTCTTGCCACCAGACCTTTCTCCATCAATTAGGAATCTGATGCCGTCACTAAACACATTCCTTAAATTGTAGCCATTTGTTGAGTGTTTTTTTTTTGTGTTTAATCCGAATATATATCACCATTGCCCTTGATTTTCATGACTGTATATCTTTTAAATGTCAACATATACAAATGTGATTTAGTTTAAGATGATTTTTCAATGCCGAGAACCTCAATTAGAGAGTAAAAAAGGCGTAAGGTTCACAATGGTGTAAAATTAAAATGGGATATACCAGGCTAGGATTCGAGTTACAGGAACAAAGGCCAAACCAACCACCAAAGAATGGAATCATCGAGCGAAAACACTTGACACCCTCCTAGAAGCGGCTTTTCTTGCCACCAGACATTTCGCCATCAATTAGGAATCTGATGTCGTCACTAAACACATTCCTTAAATTGTAGCCATTTTTTGAGTGTTTTTTTTGGTGTCTAATCCGCATATATATCAGCATTGCCCTTGATTTTCTTCACTGTATATCTCTTAAATGTCAACATATACACGTGTGATTTAGTTTACGAAGATTTTTCAATGCCGAGAACCTCGATCAGAGAGTAAAAAAGGCGAAAGGTTCAAAATGGTGTAAAATTAAAATGGGATATACCAGGCTAGGATTCGAGTTACAGGAACAAGGGCCAAACCAAACACCCAAGAATGGAATCGTCGAGCGAAAACATTTGACAACCTCCTAGAAGCAACTTTTCTTGCCACCAGACCTTTCTCCATCAATTAGGAATCTGATGCCGTCACTAAACACATTCCTTAAATTGTAACCATTTGTTGAGTGTTTTTTTTTGTGTCTAATCCCCATATATATATCACCATTGCCCTTGATTTTCTTGACTGTATACCTCTTAAATGTCAACATATACACGTGTGATTTAGTTTACGAAGATTTTTCAATGCCGAGAACCTCGATCAGAGAGTAAAAAAGGCGTAAGGTTCACAATGGTGTAAAATTAAAATGGGATATACCGGGCTAGGATTCGAGTTACAGTAACAAGGGCCAAACCAACCACCCAAGAATGGAATCGTCGAGCGAAAACACTTGACAACCTCTTAGAAGCAGCTTTTCTTGCCACCAGACCTTTCTCCATCAATTAGGAATCTGATGTCGTCACTAAACACATTCCTTAAATTGTAGCCATTTGTTGAGTGTTTTTTTTGTGTCTAATCCGCATATATATCACCATTGCCCTTGATTTTCTTGACTGTATATATCTATTAAATGTCAACATATACACGTGTGATTTAGTTTACGGAGATTTTTCAATGCCGAGAACCTCGATCAGAGAGTAAAAAAGGCGTATGGTTCACAATGGTGTAAAATTAAAATGGGATATATCGGGCTAGGATTCAAGTTACAGGAACCAGGGCCAAACCAACCACCCAAGAATGGAATCGTCGAGCGAAAACACTTGACAACCTCCTAGAAGCAGCTTTTCTTGCCACCAGACCTTTCTCCGTCAATTAGGAATCTGATGCCGTCACTAAACACATTCATTAAATTGTAGCCATTTGTTGGGTGTTTTTTTTGTGTCTAATCCGCATATATATCACCATTGCCCTTGATTTTCTTAACTGTATATCTTTTAAATGTCAACATATACACGTGTGATTTAGTTTACGAAGATTTTTCAATGCCGAGAACCTCGATCAGAGAGTAAAAAAGGCGTAAGGTTCACAATGGTGTAAAATTAAAATGGGATATACCAGGCTAGGATTCGAGTTACAGGAACAAGGGCCAAACCAAACACCTAAGAATGGAATCGTCGAGCGAAAACATTTGACAACCTCCTAGAAGCAACTTTTCTTGCCACCAGACCTTTCTCCATCAATTAGGAATCTGATGTCGTCACTAAACACATTCCTTAAATTGTTGCCATTTTTGAGTGTTTTTTTTTGTGTCTAATCCGCATATATATCTGATCGGAATGTCGCGCTCCGGTCAAAGATAATATTTATAAGCCCTATTTACCCTTAACAAATAGCTAGTGGTAGCAAGGGGTCGAACCACGAAGAGAATGTGGTTTGCGAATTGATTTGGATGAATTCTCAATAGGTGTCACAATTATGAAGCTTGCTATCTTGTTTTTGTGTATTTTTGTTTGATTGAAAAGATGTGAATTAAACTTACTAAAGTAATTGAGTTAATAACTACGAATGATTAACAATTTCAAGAATGTAATTAAAGGTTTAAACAAGATAGAGAAAACAAGGCTCACACCCGGTTCGGTAATTGCAATCCTAGGGTTCTTACACGTTTTAAATTTGATTTACTTGAATATGTTATTAACGGATTTTTATCATCAAAGCTTAGGTGCCAATTGCTATCAACGCCGTGAATGACGGACCACTATGCACTTCGTTACTTCGGACAAGTAAAACCTATTGAACGACAAGGCATAATTGCATAAACTTGTTTTGCAAAGTAAAATTTCATAACTCACTCGACAATTCACAAATATAGTTTAAATGTTAAGACAATTGTCAATCAATTCAAATACAATTCAAGTTGTCACAAAATCAAACTAAAACATTGTTCAAACCCTAGAATTACAATAACCTACACCGGGGTGAAACCTCCAAGAATTAGCCGCTCATGTTCGAAAAGGCACGATCAACGGATGCTTGAAACTTGATTGAAATCATCTTGAAGCTTGATGGATGGAGGAATGGTGGATGATTAGGGTTTGTGGAGTGATTGATGATGGTGAAGTGAATGATGAATGGAGTAGTGATGAATTAGGGTTCTAATTCGGTTGATTCGATGATGGTTGGTGATGGTAGGTGGATTGGTAGTCAAGATAGATCAGAATATGGCTCCAAGATCTCAATTCAACTTAAAACAATGTGTAACCCCCGTTTTTGGTTGGTGATATATATGTTTAACTCGTCCCAACAACAAAACAACAAAAAATTCGCGCTGACCATTTATAAGGACCGTCGCCGACGGCCTAAGGGTCTGTCGCCGACGGTGTGTGGAACATCAAAAATTGGCCGACGACCTAATTTGCTGTTTACGGAGCTTTTCGCGCGACGGTGCTTTCTATGATGCATCGCCGACGATCCATATGTGCGTCGGCGACGGTGCCGGCAAATTGTGGTCTCCGTTTTTCGCGTAACACACTCCCGGTTGACTCGTTCTGCGTCCCGGTGGTCCGTAAAGCTCCCAATTAGCTCCTTAAACTTCGTAAGACCTGCAAAACACAAATCCTATTAAAAGTAGACTATTCGAGATTAAAAGTTAAGTAAAAACATGAACTTAAACATAAACGTACACTGGTTTTCAACCACGTATCACATCCCCACACTTGTCTTTTGCTTGCCCTCAAGCAAATCTGTTTTTCACTTTCTCGTGGGTCGAACAAAGAACACACTCCCCATTCCCGAGACTAAGGTTAAGGTCTATTGTCATACAAAAGTTCAAACTCTTTACAATTTCCAACATATTTAACGGTAAAATGAATAATCTCATATGCAATGGTTATCCAAGATTAACCCGCCCGTGAAACCATCCATTCATGCACATCCCTCACAATGTTCTCTCCACTCGGTTTATATATTGGCTAATTTTCATAATGTATTAGCACTTCAAAGAATAATCGCTCAAAACCGATTAGAACACGTACCCGCATAGGCTTGCAACTCAATCATTCTCCACCACCGATCACGAATACTAAGCACAAGTCATAAGGTCTTTGTAAGGGTTGTAATTGGGCTAGGCTAAGGGTAGGAAATAGGATAATTTAAAGTGGCTAAGGTGATGAAAATTCGATTTTTTTATTAGAAACGACTACTCTAAACTAAACTATAAACATCAACTTCGAGGCAATGATTTCTGCCTTTTATTTCTCAAACTAAGAACATATATTTTTGTTCTTTTCTCAACAATTTTCTCATCTTTTTCATAACATTTTCTGATTTTTCTCTTTTTTTTATATCTATGCAAACAATCAAATACAACTATACAAATTCGACTCCTATAATCGAATTTCCATCACACGGGTTTAAAAGAAAAAGGTTTAAGGTTATGGGCTATAGGGTGGTCAAATGAAAGGATTAGGCTCAAAGTTCGCTACTAGGGGATGATTTTTTTTTTTGGGTAAGGATATATAAATGGTGTAAAAGAAAAGGTTTACCTAATTCCTTAATCATTCTCGTGCTTGCATTTGGACTATGGTCTCAAACGTATCAAAAGTTGCAAGTTCTAAAATACATGACTAATGGTCCACTCAAACAAAGAAACATAAGCATGTGCTCTATAATGTAAAAGTGGCTCAAAACCTCACATATGTAAAGGGTATGATATCTGATATGCATAAAATACTAGTTTCTTAAGCTGATTATTCCCAAATAACCACCTGCTAAATACCCGTCATGCTATTAATTTGAACTTGACCATGACAAAAGACCAAATGGATTGTGACATCCCTCATTGACTTAGTTACTTGTGCTTTTAAGATCGCTTTTGAAACAAGAATTTTTTTAAAAATATTTGAAATTTTCCCCCATCCCCACACTTGAGGTAAACATTGTCCTCAATGTGTAGCATTTAAATGAACGGGTCAAAATCGAAAAATTTTACTACTCCCCCATCCCCACACTTGAGGTAGACATTGTCCTCAATGTGTAAGAACTAGAGTTTTAAAACACACAAGGGATGCGACACGGCTAACTTCCCAAAAATTCCACCCCGGAAAAATAACATACAATTACAATCCACTTATTACTAATCTAAGAATCAAGGTAAAAAGGAAACGCATGCACCTGATTTTTGTCGCTTGATGCCCATATCTTCTTCTTCTCTTCACAAAACGGTCGTCCCTTTTACATAATGTACCTACAAATTCTAACCCTTGTGTAGAAGCATGCTTCTCATAACCATTGAAATTTGTTAGCTACTTAGTTCTCCATTTTTATGAAAGTGTTACCAAGTTATGCGTTAATTTACCTTGATTTATGTGGAAAAATAAGGTACCACAATAACAATCCTAACTCACTTTCGTAGGAATCACGGTTGCATTTAGCTTATGCAACAAGCCCTTTTAAACTCCCCCCCCCCCCCCAATAACTTGGGAGGATGAGAGGTCTCGTGAGGGTTATATAGGGAACACACCCACAACGTTCATTTAACTAGGCAAAAGAAATAATAACAAAATAGAAATAAGGAAACCAAAATATACAACAACAACACAAAACATACCTTGCCCTCACCGCTGATATCTCTCGTTCGGATCAACTGGCGGGTTTGGCTGGTATGAGTAGCCAGTGAGGGCCTCGAACATCTCCCTGTAGTTATCGAGGGGACCTGGCTCTCCTTGAGGTGGCGGCTGGTAGGGTATCGGAATGAAACTGGGCCCAACTGCCTCGGGCCAGTGAGGGGATGGATCAGAAGGGCCTCGAGGAACACGGAGGTTGGAGTAATCGGTCCACCCCACGTGTTCTACATAGGGAAGACCCGCCTCATAGTCTCTCTGATGTCTCTCCTGATCATGGAGGATTTTGGCGTTGTTTATCGCCATTTCATTTGAGACATATAAGGCCCTCCAGCGGTGATCTTGTAATGTGTTTTGCTCGTGCCGCTCCTTTTCTTCACTTTCTTCCCATGCCCGTCTTCGGGCCGTATCTTCCTCCTGCAATTTTAACAAGCATTCCATTTGGGATCTCTAAAGCGCTTGTTGCAATTGTTGCTCTTCCATATGCTTTTCCATCCTCTCACGATAGGCCGCTCGGACGGCCCACTGTTCCTGCATCTGGGCCCCATGCATCTCTTCTCAAGCCTTTCTTCTCACCTCATATTCCCTTCCTTCTCCTATAATTGCCGACACATTATCATAAACCGCCTGTTGCCCGCGATTAAAATTCCTGTACGTCGGCCCCTGTCTTTGATTCACAAAATTTGCTACATCGGCAGAAATTTCCGGATGTTGCCGCCTGTACCTCTGCCTTGGTCCCCGTGGACCGGGCGGCTCAGTCTCATCCTCCATATTAACCATCTCCTCATAATCATCCTCCTCTGCAGCCTCGCTCGGATCAGTGTACCTATAACTGTTTCCTTGATCATCCTCCACTGTATGAAGATGACCAAAGACTTTAACCGTTATCTTCCAATGCCGCTTCATTGAAGCGAGGTTAAACTGATCGATGGGTTTAGAAACCCACAGTGATTCCTGGGGCAATGCGTTTTGCTGCAAAATCATCACGCTGATTAACCTCACGTAGGGGATCATCTTCCGTTTGAACGACTCCCTTGTGTCCCACGTGTTTATCATCACGATTTGACGCCATGATAGCCTTGGTGTCCCATACAACAACGAATGTAAGACCCGACAGTCGGGTGCCTTGACTGTCCCGCGGTCTCCGAACCGCACCATAACATTTTCCAACGAAATGCCTTGTAATATTTTACCCTCCAAGGACAAATCGTTTCTAGATTCCCCCGTGATGTCTGTCGTTAGTGACATGCAAAAACCTAATTAACCTAGGTAGCTAGGGTAAGCAGGGTATCGAATCCAGAGGAGTCTGTGGTTAATGCTAATTAATATTTGTTTGTAAATTTAACTAAACTAACTGATGATTATAAAACTGATATGGAATTAAAAACACATGAAACAAGTTGCAATTAAGAAAAAGATTGAGTTGAAATAAACAATGATGAGAAACGGTGATCACTCCGGGATTCAGATTCAGTAATTACTAATAACCTA